>JAMYCR010000005.1:21439938-21477224 GCA_028830335.1 Eucera pruinosa | reverse complement strand
AAATGTTTGGCTCTTCCCAGGGTGGGTTACGTGTCGGTATCGACGTGCAGGCACGCCTCAGGCACGGTTAGGTACCTCCGGGGTGGGTTAGGTGTGCGTAGACGTAGGGTAAGTCGGTTAGGTACCGTTAAGACTTGATTAGGTCCATTGCAGCGTGGGTTAGGTGCACCCAGGCGAAGTTTAGAGCGGTTACGGTCACTCCAGACTGGGATAGGTTCGATCCGTGGTGGGTTAGGCCCGTTCAGGCGAAGGTTACGTCGGTTAGGTCAGCTCCTACAGATGTTTGGCTCTTCCCAGGGTGGGTTAGGTGTCGGTATCGACGTGCAGGCACGCCTCAGGCACGGTTAGGTACCTTCGGGGTGGGTTAGGTGTGCGTAGACGTAGGGTAAGTCGGTTAGGTACCGTTAAGACTTGATTAGGTCCATTCCAGCGTGGGTTAGGTGCACCCAGGCGAAGTATAGAGCGGTTACGGGCGCTCCAGACAGGGTTAGGTTCGTTCCGTGGCGGGTTAGGCCCGTTCAGGCGAAGGTTACGTCGGTTAGGTCAGCTCCTACAGATGTTTGGCTCTTCCCAGGGTGGGTTACGTGTCGGTATCGACGTGCAGGCACGCCTCAGGCACGGTTAGGTACCTCCGGGGTGGGTTAGGTGTGCGTAGACGTAGGGTAAGTCGGTTAGGTACCGTTAAGACTTGATTAGGTCCATTGCAGCGTGGGTTAGGTGCACCCAGGCGAAGTTTAGAGCGGTTACGGTCACTCCAGACTGGGATAGGTTCGATCCGTGGTGGGTTAGGCCCGTTCAGGCGAAGGTTACGTCGGTTAGGTCAGCTCCTACAGATGTTTGGCTCTTCCCAGGGTGGGTTAGGTGTCGGTATCGACGTGCAGGCACGCCTCAGGCACGGTTAGGTACCTTCGGGGTGGGTTAGGTGTGCGTAGACGTAGGGTAAGTCGGTTAGGTACCGTTAAGACTTGATTAGGTCAATTCCAGCGTGGGTTAGGTGCACCCAGGCGAAGTATAGAGCGGTTACGGGCGCTCCAGACAGGGTTAGGTTCGTTCCGTGGCGGGTTAGGCCCGTTCAGGCGAAGGTTACGTCGGTTAGGTCAGCTCCTACAGATGTTTGGCTCTTCCCAGGGTGGGTTAGGTGTCGGTATCGACGTGCAGGCACGCCTCAGGCACGGTTAGGTACCTTCGGGGTGGGTTAGGTGTGCGTAGACGTAGGGTAAGTCGGTTAGGTACCGTTAAGACTTGATTAGGTCCATTGCAGCGTCGGTTAGGTGCACCCAGGCGAAGTATAGAGCGGTTACGGGCGCTCCAGACAGGGTTAGGTTCGTTCCGTGGCGGGTTAGGCCCGTTCAGGCGAAGGTTACGTCGGTTAGGTCAGCTCCTACAGATGTTTGGCTCTTCCCAGGGTGGGTTACGTGTCGGTATCGACGTGCAGGCACGCCTCAGGCACGGTTAGGTACATCCGGGGTGGGTTAGGTGTGCGTAGACGTAGGGTAAGTCGGTTAGGTACCGTTAAGACTTGATTAGGTCCATTGCAGCGTGGGTTAGGTGCACCCAGGCGAAGTTTAGAGCGGTTACAGTCACTCCAGACTGGGATAGGTTCGATCCGTGGTGGGTTAGGCCCGTTCAGGCGAAGGTTACGTCGGTTAGGTCAGCTCCTACAGATGTTTGGCTCTTCCCAGGGTGGGTTAGGTGTCGGTATCGACGTGCAGGCACGCCTCAGGCACGGTTAGGTACCTTCGGGGTGGGTTAGGTGTGCGTAGACGTAGGGTAAGTCGGTTAGGTACCGTTAAGACTTGATTAGGTCCATTCCAGCGTGGGTTAGGTGCACCCAGGCGAAGTATAGAGCGGTTACGGGCGCTCCAGACAGGGTTAGGTTCGTTCCGTGGCGGGTTAGGCCCGTTCAGGCGAAGGTTACGTCGGTTAGGTCAGCTCCTACAGATGTTTGGCTCTTCCCAGGGTGGGTTACGTGTCGGTATCGACGTGCAGGCACGCCTCAGGCACGGTTAGGTACCTCCGGGGTGGGTTAGGTGTGCGTAGACGTAGGGTAAGTCGGTTAGGTACCGTTAAGACTTGATTAGGTCCATTGCAGCGTGGGTTAGGTGCACCCAGGCGAAGTTTAGAGCGGTTACGGTCACTCCAGACTGGGATAGGTTCGATCCGTGGTGGGTTAGGCCCGTTCAGGCGAAGGTTACGTCGGTTAGGTCAGCTCCTACAGATGTTTGGCTCTTCCCAGGGTGGGTTAGGTGTCGGTATCGACGTGCAGGCACGCCTCAGGCACGGTTAGGTACCTTCGGGGTGGGTTAGGTGTGCGTAGACGTAGGGTAAGTCGGTTAGGTACCGTTAAGACTTGATTAGGTCCATTCCAGCGTGGGTTAGGTGCACCCAGGCGAAGTATAGAGCGGTTACGGGCGCTCCAGACAGGGTTAGGTTCGTTCCGTGGTGGGTTAGGCCCGTTCAGGCGAAGGTTACGTCGGTTAGGTCAGCTCCTACAGATGTTTGGCTCTTCCCAGGGTGGGTTAGGTGTCGGTATCGACGTGCAGGCACGCCTCAGGCACGGTTAGGTACCTTCGGGGTGGGTTAGGTGTGCGTAGACGTAGGGTAAGTCGGTTAGGTACCGTTAAGACTTGATTAGGTCCATTGCAGCGTGGGTTAGGTGCACCCAGGCGAAGTATAGAGCGGTTACGGGCGCTCCAGACAGGGTTAGGTTCGTTCCGTGGTGGGTTAGGCCCGTTCAGGCGAAGGTTACGTCGGTTAGGTCAGCTCCTACAGATGTTTGGCTCTTCCCAGGGTGGGTTAGGTGTCGGTATCGACGTGCAGGCACGCCTCAGGCACGGTTAGGTACCTTCGGGGTGGGTTAGGTGTGCGTAGACGTAGGGTAAGTCGGTTAGGTACCGTTAAGACTTGATTAGGTCCATTGCAGCGTGGGTTAGGTGCACCCAGGCGAAGTATAGAGCGGTTACGGGCGCTCCAGACAGGGTTAGGTTCGTTCCGTGGCGGGTTAGGCCCGTTCAGGCGAAGGTTACGTCGGTTAGGTCAGCTCCTACAGATGTTTGGCTCTTCCCAGGGTGGGTTAGGTGTCGGTATCGACGTGCAGGCACGCCTCAGGCACGGTTAGGTACCTTCGGGGTGGGTTAGGTGTGCGTAGACGTAGGGTAAGTCGGTTAGGTACCGTTAAGACTTGATTAGGTCCATTGCAGCGTCGGTTAGGTGCACCCAGGCGAAGTATAGAGCGGTTACGGGCGCTCCAGACAGGGTTAGGTTCGTTCCGTGGCGGGTTAGGCCCGTTCAGGCGAAGGTTACGTCGGTTAGGTCAGCTCCTACAGATGTTTGGCTCTTCCCAGGGTGGGTTACGTGTCGGTATCGACGTGCAGGCACGCCTCAGGCACGGTTAGGTACCTCCGGGGTGGGTTAGGTGTGCGTAGACGTAGGGTAAGTCGGTTAGGTACCGTTAAGACTTGATTAGGTCCATTGCAGCGTGGGTTAGGTGCACCCAGGCGAAGTTTAGAGCGGTTACGGTCACTCCAGACTGGGATAGGTTCGATCCGTGGTGGGTTAGGCCCGTTCAGGCGAAGGTTACGTCGGTTAGGTCAGCTCCTACAGATGTTTGGCTCTTCCCAGGGTGGGTTAGGTGTCGGTATCGACGTGCAGGCACGCCTCAGGCACGGTTAGGTACCTTCGGGGTGGGTTAGGTGTGCGTAGACGTAGGGTAAGTCGGTTAGGTACCGTTAAGACTTGATTAGGTCCATTCCAGCGTGGGTTAGGTGCACCCAGGCGAAGTATAGAGCGGTTACGGGCGCTCCAGACAGGGTTAGGTTCGTTCCGTGGCGGGTTAGGCCCGTTCAGGCGAAGGTTACGTCGGTTAGGTCAGCTCCTACAGATGTTTGGCTCTTCCCAGGGTGGGTTACGTGTCGGTATCGACGTGCAGGCACGCCTCAGGCACGGTTAGGTACCTCCGGGGTGGGTTAGGTGTGCGTAGACGTAGGGTAAGTCGGTTAGGTACCGTTAAGACTTGATTAGGTCCATTGCAGCGTGGGTTAGGTGCACCCAGGCGAAGTTTAGAGCGGTTACGGTCACTCCAGACTGGGATAGGTTCGATCCGTGGTGGGTTAGGCCCGTTCAGGCGAAGGTTACGTCGGTTAGGTCAGCTCCTACAGATGTTTGGCTCTTCCCAGGGTGGGTTAGGTGTCGGTATCGACGTGCAGGCACGCCTCAGGCACGGTTAGGTACCTTCGGGGTGGGTTAGGTGTGCGTAGACGTAGGGTAAGTCGGTTAGGTACCGTTAAGACTTGATTAGGTCCATTCCAGCGTGGGTTAGGTGCACCCAGGCGAAGTATAGAGCGGTTACGGGCGCTCCAGACAGGGTTAGGTTCGTTCCGTGGCGGGTTAGGCCCGTTCAGGCGAAGGTTACGTCGGTTAGGTCAGCTCCTACAGATGTTTGGCTCTTCCCAGGGTGGGTTACGTGTCGGTATCGACGTGCAGGCACGCCTCAGGCACGGTTAGGTACCTCCGGGGTGGGTTAGGTGTGCGTAGACGTAGGGTAAGTCGGTTAGGTACCGTTAAGACTTGATTAGGTCCATTGCAGCGTGGGTTAGGTGCACCCAGGCGAAGTTTAGAGCGGTTACGGTCACTCCAGACTGGGATAGGTTCGATCCGTGGTGGGTTAGGCCCGTTCAGGCGAAGGTTACGTCGGTTAGGTCAGCTCCTACAGATGTTTGGCTCTTCCCAGGGTGGGTTAGGTGTCGGTATCGACGTGCAGGCACGCCTCAGGCACGGTTAGGTACCTTCGGGGTGGGTTAGGTGTGCGTAGACGTAGGGTAAGTCGGTTAGGTACCGTTAAGACTTGATTAGGTCAATTCCAGCGTGGGTTAGGTGCACCCAGGCGAAGTATAGAGCGGTTACGGGCGCTCCAGACAGGGTTAGGTTCGTTCCGTGGCGGGTTAGGCCCGTTCAGGCGAAGGTTACGTCGGTTAGGTCAGCTCCTACAGATGTTTGGCTCTTCCCAGGGTGGGTTAGGTGTCGGTATCGACGTGCAGGCACGCCTCAGGCACGGTTAGGTACCTTCGGGGTGGGTTAGGTGTGCGTAGACGTAGGGTAAGTCGGTTAGGTACCGTTAAGACTTGATTAGGTCCATTGCAGCGTCGGTTAGGTGCACCCAGGCGAAGTATAGAGCGGTTACGGGCGCTCCAGACAGGGTTAGGTTCGTTCCGTGGCGGGTTAGGCCCGTTCAGGCGAAGGTTACGTCGGTTAGGTCAGCTCCTACAGATGTTTGGCTCTTCCCAGGGTGGGTTAGGTGTCGGTATCGACGTGCAGGCACGCCTCAGGCACGGTTAGGTACCTTCGGGGTGGGTTAGGTGTGCGTAGACGTAGGGTAAGTCGGTTAGGTACCGTTAAGACTTGATTAGGTCCATTGCAGCGTGGGTTAGGTGCACCCAGGCGAAGTATAGAGCGGTTACGGGCGCTCCAGACAGGGTTAGGTTCGTTCCGTGGCGGGTTAGGCCCGTTCAGGCGAAGGTTACGTCGGTTAGGTCAGCTCCTACAGATGTTTGGCTCTTCCCAGGGTGGGTTAGGTGTCGGTATCGACGTGCAGGCACGCCTCAGGCACGGTTAGGTACCTTCGGGGTGGGTTAGGTGTGCGTAGACGTAGGGTAAGTCGGTTAGGTACCGTTAAGACTTGATTAGGTCCATTCCAGCGTGGGTTAGGTGCACCCAGGCGAAGTATAGAGCGGTTACGGGCGCTCCAGACAGGGTTAGGTTCGTTCCGTGGCGGGTTAGGCCCGTTCAGGCGAAGGTTACGTCGGTTAGGTCAGCTCCTACAGATGTTTGGCTCTTCCCAGGGTGGGTTACGTGTCGGTATCGACGTGCAGGCACGCCTCAGGCACGGTTAGGTACCTCCGGGGTGGGTTAGGTGTGCGTAGACGTAGGGTAAGTCGGTTAGGTACCGTTAAGACTTGATTAGGTCCATTGCAGCGTGGGTTAGGTGCACCCAGGCGAAGTTTAGAGCGGTTACGGTCACTCCAGACTGGGATAGGTTCGATCCGTGGTGGGTTAGGCCCGTTCAGGCGAAGGTTACGTCGGTTAGGTCAGCTCCTACAGATGTTTGGCTCTTCCCAGGGTGGGTTAGGTGTCGGTATCGACGTGCAGGCACGCCTCAGGCACGGTTAGGTACCTTCGGGGTGGGTTAGGTGTGCGTAGACGTAGGGTAAGTCGGTTAGGTACCGTTAAGACTTGATTAGGTCAATTCCAGCGTGGGTTAGGTGCACCCAGGCGAAGTATAGAGCGGTTACGGGCGCTCCAGACAGGGTTAGGTTCGTTCCGTGGCGGGTTAGGCCCGTTCAGGCGAAGGTTACGTCGGTTAGGTCAGCTCCTACAGATGTTTGGCTCTTCCCAGGGTGGGTTAGGTGTCGGTATCGACGTGCAGGCACGCCTCAGGCACGGTTAGGTACCTTCGGGGTGGGTTAGGTGTGCGTAGACGTAGGGTAAGTCGGTTAGGTACCGTTAAGACTTGATTAGGTCCATTGCAGCGTCGGTTAGGTGCACCCAGGCGAAGTATAGAGCGGTTACGGGCGCTCCAGACAGGGTTAGGTTCGTTCCGTGGCGGGTTAGGCCCGTTCAGGCGAAGGTTACGTCGGTTAGGTCAGCTCCTACAGATGTTTGGCTCTTCCCAGGGTGGGTTACGTGTCGGTATCGACGTGCAGGCACGCCTCAGGCACGGTTAGGTACATCCGGGGTGGGTTAGGTGTGCGTAGACGTAGGGTAAGTCGGTTAGGTACCGTTAAGACTTGATTAGGTCCATTGCAGCGTGGGTTAGGTGCACCCAGGCGAAGTTTAGAGCGGTTACAGTCACTCCAGACTGGGATAGGTTCGATCCGTGGTGGGTTAGGCCCGTTCAGGCGAAGGTTACGTCGGTTAGGTCAGCTCCTACAGATGTTTGGCTCTTCCCAGGGTGGGTTAGGTGTCGGTATCGACGTGCAGGCACGCCTCAGGCACGGTTAGGTACCTTCGGGGTGGGTTAGGTGTGCGTAGACGTAGGGTAAGTCGGTTAGGTACCGTTAAGACTTGATTAGGTCCATTCCAGCGTGGGTTAGGTGCACCCAGGCGAAGTATAGAGCGGTTACGGGCGCTCCAGACAGGGTTAGGTTCGTTCCGTGGCGGGTTAGGCCCGTTCAGGCGAAGGTTACGTCGGTTAGGTCAGCTCCTACAGATGTTTGGCTCTTCCCAGGGTGGGTTACGTGTCGGTATCGACGTGCAGGCACGCCTCAGGCACGGTTAGGTACCTCCGGGGTGGGTTAGGTGTGCGTAGACGTAGGGTAAGTCGGTTAGGTACCGTTAAGACTTGATTAGGTCCATTGCAGCGTGGGTTAGGTGCACCCAGGCGAAGTTTAGAGCGGTTACGGTCACTCCAGACTGGGATAGGTTCGATCCGTGGTGGGTTAGGCCCGTTCAGGCGAAGGTTACGTCGGTTAGGTCAGCTCCTACAGATGTTTGGCTGTTCCCAGGGTGGGTTAGGTGACGGTATCGACGTGCAGGCACGCCTCTGGCACGGTTAGGTACCTTCGGGGTGGGTTAGGTGTGCGTAGACGTAGGTTAAGTCGGTTAGGTACCGTTAAGACTTGATTAGGTCCATTCCAGCGTGGGTTAGGTGCACCCAGGCGAAGTATAGAGCGGTTACGGGCGCTCCAGACTGGGTTAGGTTCGTTCCGTGGTGGGTTAAGCCCGTTCAGGCGAAGGTTACGTCGGTTAGGTCAGCTCCTACAGATGTTTGGCTCTTCCCAGGGTGGGTTAGGTGTCGGTATCGACGTGCAGGCACGCATCAGGCACAGTTAGGTACCTTCGGGGTTGGTGAGGTGTGCGTAGACGTAGGGTAAGTCGATTAGGTACAGATAAGATTTGATTAGGTCCATTGCAGCGTGGGTTAGGTGCATCCAGGCGAACTACAGAGCGGTTACGGGCGCTCCAGACTGAGTTAGGTTCGTTCCGTGGTGGGTTAGGCCCGTTCAGGCGCAGGTTACGTCGGTTAGGTCGGCTCCTACAGATGTTTGGCTCTTCCCAGGTTGGGTTAGGTGTCGGAATCGACGTGCAGGCACGCCTCAGGCACGGTTAGGTACCTTCGGGGTGGGTTAGGTGTGCGTAGACGTCGGGTAAGTCGGTTAGGTACCGTTAAGACTTGATTAGGTCCATTGCAGCGTGGATTAGGTGCATCCAGGCGAAATATAGAGCGGTTACGGGCGCTCCAGACTGAGTTAGGTTCGTTCCGTTGTGGGTTAGACCCGTTAAGGCGCAGGTTACGTCGGTTAGGTCAGCTCCTTCAGATGTTTGGCTCTTCCCAGGGTGGGTTAGTGTCGGTATCGACGTGCAGGAACGACTCAGGCACGGCTAGGTACCTTCGGGGTGGGTTAGGTGTGCGTAGACGTAGGGTAAGTCGGTTAGGTACCGTTAAGACTTGATTAGGTCCATTCCGGCGTGGGTTAGGTGCACCCAGGCGAAGTATAGAGCGGTTACGGGCGCTCCAGACTGGGTTAGGTTCGTCCGTGGTGGGTTAGGCTCGTTCAGGCGAAGGTTACGTCGGTCAGGTCAGCTCCTACAGATGTTTGGCTCTTCCCAGGGTGGGTTACGTGTCGGTATCGACGTGCAGGCACGCCTCAGGCACGGTTAGGTACCTCCGGGGTGGGTTAGGTGTGCGTAGACGTAGGGTAAGTCGGTTAGGTACCGTTAAGACTTGATTAGGTCCATTCCAGCGTGGGTTAGGTGCATCTAGGCGAAGTGTAGAGCGGTTATGTGCGCTCCAGACTGGGTTAGGTGCATTCCGTGGTGGGATAGGCCCGTTCAGGCGAAGGTTACGTCGGTTAGGTCAGCTCCTACAGACGTTTGGCTCTTCCCAGGGTGGGTTAGGTGTCGGTATCGACGTGCAGGCACGCCTCAGGCACGGTTAGATACCTTCGGGGTGGGTTAGGTGTGCGTAGACGTAGGGTAAGTCGGTTAGGTACCGTTAAGACTTGATTAGGTCCATTCCAGCGTGGGTTAGGTGCACCCAGGCGAAGTATAGAGCGGTTACGGGCGCTCCAGACAGGGTTAGGTTCGTTCCGTGGCGGGTTAGGCCCGTTCAGGCGAAGGTTACGTCGGTTAGGTCAGCTCCTACAGATGTTTGGCTCTTCCCAGGGTGGGTTAGGTGTCGGTATCGACGTGCAGGCACGCCTCAGGCACGGTTAGGTTCCTTCCGGGGTGGGTTAGGTGTGCGTAGACGTAGGGTAAGTCGGTTAGGTACCGTTAAGACTTGATTAGGTCCATTCCAGCGTGGGTTAGGTGCACCCAGGCGAAGTATAGAGCGGTTATGTGCGCTCCAGCCCGGGCTAGGTTCGTTCCGTGGTGGGTTAGGCCCGTTCAGGCGAAGGTTACGTCGGTTAGGTCAGCTCCTACAGATGTTTGGCTCTTCCCAGGGTGGGTTAGGTGTCGGTATCGACGTGCAGGCACGCCTCAGGCACGGTTAGGTACCTTCGGGGTGGGTTAGGTTTGCGTAGACGTAGGGTAAGTCGGTTAGGTACCGTTAAGACTTGATTAGGTCCATTCCAGCGTGGGTTAGGTGAACCCAGGCGAAGTATAGAGCGGTTACAGGCGCTCCAGACTGGGTTAGGTTCGTTCCGTGGTGGGTTAGGCCCGTTCAGGCGAAGGTTACGTCGGTTAGGTCAGCTCCTACAGATGTTTGGCTCTTCCCAGGGTGGGTTAGGTTTCGGTATCGACGTGCAGGCACGCCTCAGGCACGGTTAGGTACCTTCCAGGGTTGGTTACGTGTGTGTAGACGTAGGGTAAGTCGATTAGGTACAGATAAGAAATGATTAGGTCAATTCCAGCGAGGGTTAGGTGCATCTTGGCGTAGTATAGAGCGGTTACGGGCGCTCCAGACTGGGTTAGGTTCGTTCCGTGGTGGGTTAGGCCCGTTCAGGCGAAGGTTACGTCGGTTAGGTCAGCTCCAACAGATGTTTGGCTCTTCCCAGGGTGGGTTAGGTGTCGGTAACGACGTGCAGGCACGCCTCAGGGACGGTTAGGTACCTTCGGGGTGGGTTAGGTGTGCGTAGACGTAGGGTAAGTCGGTTTGGTGCCGTTAAGACTTGATTAGGTCCATTCCAGCGTAGGTTAGGTGGATCCAGGCGAAGTATAGAGCGGTTACGGGCGCTCCAGACTGTGTTAGGCTCATTCCGTGGTGGGTTAGGCCCGTTCAGGCGAAGGTTACGTTGGTTAGGACAGCTCCTACAGATGTTTGGCTCTTCCCAGGGTGGGTTAGGTGTCGGTATCGACGTGCAGGCACGACTCAGGCACGGCTAGGTACCTTCGGGGTGGGTTAGGTGTGCGTAAACGTAGGGTAAGTCGGTTAGGTACCGTTAAGACTTGATTAGGTCCATTCCGGCGTGGGTTAGGTGCACCCAGGCGAAGTATAGAGCGGTTACGGGCGCTCCAGACTGGGTTAGGTTCGTCCGTGGTGGGTTAGGCCCGTTCAGGCGAAGGTTACGTCGGTCAGGTCAGCTCCTACAGATGTTTGGCTCTTCCCAGGGTGGGCTAGGTGTCGGTATGGACGTGCAGGCACGCCTCAGGCACGGTTAGGTACCTTCGGGGTGAGTTCGGTGTGCGTAGACGTAGGGTAAGTCGGTTAGGTACCGTTAAGATATGATTAGGTCCATTCCAGCGTGGGTTAGGTGCATCTAGGCGAAGTGTAGAGCGGTTATGTGCGCTCCAGACTGGGTTAGGTGCATTCCGTGGTGGGATAGGCCCGTTCAGGCGAAGGTTACGTCGGTTAGGTCCGATCCTACAGATGTTTGGCTCCTCCCCGGGTGGGTTAGGTGTCGGTAAGGACGTGCAGGCACGCATCTGGCACGGTTAGGTTCCTTCCAGGGTTGGTTACGTGTGTGTAGACGTAGGGTAAGTCGATTAGGTACAGATAAGACTTGATTAGGTCCATTCCAGCGAGGGTTAGGTGCATCTTGGCGAAGTATAGAGCGGTTACGGGCGCTCCAGACTGGGTTAGGTACGTTCCGTGGTGGGTTAGGCCCGTTCAGGCGAAGGTTACGACGGTTAGGTCAGCTCCTACAGATGTTTGGCTCTTCCCAGGGTGGGTTAGGTGTCGGTATCGACGTGCAGGCACGCCTCAGGCACGGTTAGGTACCTTCGGGGTGGGTTAGGTGTGCGTAGACGTAGGGTAAGTCGGTTAGGTACCGTTAAGACTTGATTAGGTCCATTCCAGCGTGGGTTAGGTGCATCCAGGCGAAGTATAGAGCGGTTACGGGCGCTCCAGACTGTATTAGGTTCATTCCGTGGTGGGTTAGGCCCGTTCAGGCGAAGGTTACGTCGCTTAGGTCAGCTCCTACAGATGTTTGGCTCTTCCCAGGCTGGGTTAGATGTCGGTAACGACGTGCAGGCACGCCTCAGGCACGGGGAGGTACCTTCGGAGTGGGTTAGGTGTGCGTAGACATAGGGTAAGTCGGTTAGGTACCGTTAAGACTTGATTAGGTCCATTGCAGCGTGGGTTAGGTGCATCCAGGCGAAGTATAGAGCGGTTACGGGCGCTCCAGACTGGGTTAGGTTCGTTCCGTGGTGGGTTAGGCCCTTTCAGGCGAAGGTTACGCCGGTTAGGTCAGCTCCTACAGATGTTTGGCTCTTCCCAGGGAGGGTTAGGTGTCGGTATCGACGTGCAGGCATGCCTCAGGCACGGTTAGGTACCATCGGGGTGGGTTAGGTGTGCGTAGACGAAGGGTAAGTCGGTTAGGTACAGTTAAGACCTCATTAGGTCCATTGCAGCGTGGGTTAGGTGCATCTAGGCGAAGTATAGAGTGGTTATGTGCGCTCCAGACTGGGTTAGGTTCATACCGTGGTGGGTTAGACCTGTGCAAGCGAAGATTACGTCCGTTATGTCAGCTCCTACATATGTGTGGCTTTCCCAGGTTGGGATAGGTGTCAGTAACGACTTGCAGGCACGGCTCAGGCACGGTTAGGTACCTTCAGGGGTGGGTTAGGTGTGTGTAGACGAAGGGTATGTCGGTTAGTTACAGTTATGACTTGATTAGGTTCATTTCAGCGTGGGTTAGGTGCATCTAGGTGAAGTATAGAGCGGTTATGTGCGCTCCAGACTGGATTAGGTTCATTGCGTGGTGAGTTAGGCCCCTTAACCGACGATTACGTAGGTCAGATCAGCTCCTACCTATGTCAGGCTCTTCCCAGGGTGGGCTAGGTGTCGGTAAGGACGTGAAGGCACGCCCCAGGCACGGTTAGGTACATTCTGGGTGGGTTAGGTGTGTGTAAACGTATGGTAAGTCGGTTAGATACAGTTAAGACTTGATTAGGTCCATTCCAGCATGGGTTAGGTGCATCTAGGCGAAGTATAGAACGGTTATGTGCGCTCCAGACTGGGTTAGGTTCATTCCGTGGTGGGTTAGGCCTGTTCGAGCGAAGGTTACGTCGGGTAGGTCAGCTCCTACAGATGTTTGGCTCTTCCCAGGGTGGGTTAGGTGTCGGTAACGACTTGCAGGCACGCCTCACGCACGGTTAGGAACGTTCAGGGGTGGGTTAGGTGTGAGTAGACGAAGGGTAAGTCGGTTAGGTACAGTTAAGACTTCATTAGGTCCATTCCAGCATGGGTTAGGTGCATCTAGGCGAAGTTTAGAGCGGTTATGTGCGCTCCTGACTGGGTTAAGTGCATTCCGTGGTGGGTTAGGCCCGTTCAAGCGTAGGTTACGTCGGTTAGGTCAGCTCCTACAGATGTTTGGCTCTTCCCAGGGTGGGTTAGGTGTCGGTAAGGACGTGCAGGCACGCCTCAGGCACGGTTAGGTACCTTCAGGGGTGGATTAGGTGTGTGTAAACGTATGGTAACTCGGGTAGATACAGTTAAGACTGGATTAGGTCCATTCCAGCATGGGTTAGGTGCATCTAGGCGAAGTAGAGAGCGGTTACGTGCGCTCCAGACTGGGTTAGGTTCATTCCGTGGTGGGTTAGGCCTGTTCGAGCGAAGGTTACGTCTGTTAGGTCAGCTCCTACAGATGTTTGGACCTTCCCAGGGTGGGTTAGGTGTCGGTAACGACTTGCAGGCACGCCTCACGCACGGTTAGGAACCTTCTGGGGTGGGTTAGGTGTGTGTAGACGAAGGGTAAGAAGGTTAGGTACAGTTAAGACTTCATTAGGTCCATTCCAGCGTGGGTTAGGTGCATCTAGGCGAAGTAGAGAGCGGTTATGTGCGCTCCAGACTGGTTTAGGTTCATTGCGTGGTGGGTTAGGCCTCTTAACCGACGATTACGTCGGTCAGATCAGCTCCTACCTATGTCAGGCTCTTCCCTTGGTGGGTTAGGTGTCGGTACCGACGTGCAGGCACTCCACAGGCACGGTTAGGTACCTTCAGGGGTGGGTTAGGTATGTGTAGACGTAGGGTAAGTCGGTTAGGTACAGATAAGACTTGATTAGGTCCATTCCAGCGCAGGTTAGGTGCATCTAGGCGAAGTATAGAGCGGTTATGTGCGCTCCAGACTGGGTTAGGTTCATTCCGTGATCGGTTAGGCCTGTTCAAGCGAAGGTTACGTCGGTTAGGTCAGCTCCCACAGATGTTTGGCTCTCCCCAGAGTGGGTTAGGTGTCGGTAAGGATGTGCAGGCACGCCTCAGGCACGGTTAGGTACCTTCAGGGGTGGGTTAGGTGTGTGTAGACGTAGGGTAAGTCGGTTAGGTACAGATAAGTCTTGATTAAGTCCAATCCAGCGTAGGTTAGGTGCATCTAGGCCAAGTATAGAGCGGTTATGTGTGCTCCAGACTGGGTTAGGTTCATTCCGAGGAGGGTTAGGTCAGTCCAGGCGAAGATTAAGTCGGTTAGGTCAGCTCCCAAAGGTGTTAGTCTCCTCCCAGGGTGGGTTAGGCTTCATTAAGGTCGTGCAGGAACGCCGCAGACACGGGTTGGATCCTTCGGCAGTGGAAAAACAAAATTTTAATAATAAACATGCGTTATGCGAATTTAAAGAATGTCGACGCGGAGATCATGAAAGCATAAGCGATTTTGGAAAAAGGATACAGGTCATATTGTATAGAGCGTTCAAAAACGCGAGGGATAGTCATCCTGTTGAATCTATCAATGGGTTATTGGTATTACTCACCGAAGAGGCAATTAGCGCCTTTTTATGTGGACTTCGCAATGATAGCATTAAGGCTTCAGTCTCTGGAAATTCAATAACGAACTTGGAAACTGCTATTCAAATAGCAATTCGTATAGATGAACAGTTGAAGTATAAGACGGAGCGATTTGACACAAAAATAATGAGAGAAAGGTCGGAAGTTTTTGCCAATTAGACTACATGAATTTGACTATGACATTGTTTACAAACCTGGTAAAATCAGCGCTAACGCAGACGCACTTTCACGAAACCCAATTGAATCAGATTGGCACAGTTGTGGGTGCGCGCGCGAACGGACGCGCGGTTGCCGTCGGATCGCGAACCTCGCTCGGCCGTCAATCGTTATGCTGCGCGCTCTCGTTTCGAAGCAGATTCCTCGGCTTCCGGGCGGCCGATTTCGTCGAACGTCGGCTCGAATCGTGGGGCTCGTTACCGGGAATATCGTGTGAAGACCGTTCACGGCTAGCCCTAGCAGTGCGTTTGTTGTGAACAAAGTTTCGCGTGTTTTAGCTACCGAGTGCGCAAACGATCGCGCAGAATATCGTTGATAAAATCCGAATCGGAAGTGCTACGGTGATGAAACCGCGAGCCTCTCGCAGGGGGAAGCGGGCCCTTTATTCTGACACGCGATCGATCGGAATCGGACGTCCAGAAAACGATCAACTGACGAGTTTCTTTGAGAAACGCGCATGCACACAGTGTCAGGGAACGCCCTGGGAAACGCCCCCGCTGTCCGCGCTCGCGGGGGTATATGAGTAACGCGAATTCTCGCGCACCTGCGCAGTACGAGCTCGGACACGGTCGCGTTCACATGGCAGTTCAGTGCAGTCGAGTGCAAGGATTCCTGGTGCATACGTGATCGCGTACGGAGTGTTTACGATCGTTGTGGCCGTGTGCATTCGTGGTAGCTTCGTTTTAAAGAACGATTGGCACCGTTGTGGGTGCGCGCGTTAGCGGACGCGCGGTTGCCGTCGGATCGCCGCGCCGTCGGATCGCGAACTTCGCTCGGCCGTCAATCATTGTGCTCCGCGCTCTCGTTTCGAAGCGGATTCCTCGGCTTCCCGTTGGCCGATTTTGTCAAACGTTGTCTCAAATTAATGGGCTCAGTGCCGAAAATATCAGGCTACGACCGTTTGCAACTAGCCCTCGCAGTGCATTTGTTATAAACAAAGTTTTGTGATTGTTAACTACCAAGATACTGAACGATAGTGGAGATTTACGTTTTTTACAATGAGTAGGTGATTGGTATTTTTGGGTGGCTCTTCTAGCTGCTCCATTCATTTTCGTTTGGCGACCGTTGCGGTCGCTTTTTTATGAGTTTTTAGTGCCCTTCGTGGCTGCTCCACGTTCTGTTGCGCGTTGTTTATCGAGCATTTGTTACAGAAAAATACTGTCGCAAGACCTACCTCTTTGCTACCGAGGAATATTTCTTGTCTAATATAAATTTGTTCGGAGGAATCGTTTCGCGCGTCTTAGAACGACAGTATGTAACTGACAATTAGTAGAACAAAGTTACGATGTGTGAGAATATAAGTGAAATTTTAAGTATAGTGAATAATGCAAGCCGGTTGAAGCATTGGGTTATCGAAAAGTTCAATGAAACGTCTATAGCTGTGCTACGCGTGTTCTCGATTGGAAGTACTCCCTTTTTAAAGCTCGCGATCGTAGTTTTTTCTTTGTTCGTGTGATATACGTGTTAGAAATTTTCGGAACATGTCTCGCGGAAATCAGAGTACATTCACGATTCCCGTTTACTTTGAACGACAAAACCGTTTTCTGGTTACGCGTAATCGGTTCGTCGCGTTAACAGCCAAAGGTACGCTCTTCCTTTTCGCGTACTCGAGTTTTGTTTGCAAAACGAAAGTAGAATAAATTACAGCAAAATATAAACTGTTTTGCGTTTGAATTTTTCACGAAACCTCAAATATTTGTAATCCGCGATTGTTGCGCGAAGCAGCGGGTATAAATCACACACGATTCTACCTTTTCCTTCTTTATTTCGGTATCGTAGCAAATGCGTTTTACTTTCATCTATTAGGTGTAATTATTAAGCTGCGAATTTTTATACAAGTTGGTCCCCTCTTTCGAAAGGACTCGCTTCATTCTTTAAGCAACACAGTGACGCGTTCTCTTTGTAAGCTCTTCGCGCGTTACTTGCATTCACGCATATACATGTATACTTGCCCGAAGTGCCTGAAAATACGTACAGAAGAGTGCTTTTTATTTTTCTTTTTTGGAAGTCTTGAGTAAGATTTTCTTATGACTAATAACCTGCTTTCTTTTCCCCGTACTAATCCACGAAGCGAGATTGCTGTTGTGGATCGCTGGTTCACAGATCACGTTTCATGGGGTAATCGCGTAGGTGCACCAATGATGCACTAATAGTGGATATATTCAAATCAAGAAGTATCAAATCGGCTAATTTGTCATTAAACACCTTTATTCTAAAGTTAATCTTAATATTAACTCCTGTTATACCCCATCCGTACTTGGAAATTATTATCGGAGAAAAATAAAAGTCGAAGCTATTTTCTCGTACAATTTGACTATACGTCGATTAAAATACGCGAAAAGAAGAGATACTATTAAAATTGCGGAGAATCGCGTAAATTGGCAGAACTTACATTCTATGCGTAAAGCATTGCGTTCTCACTCTCTCTCTCTCTTTTTTGGTGGTGGTCTGGATTCGACCGGCGCGACATCGGCTCTTTTCGACGCTACTCGGCACCGTTCAGCAATCGTGCGTCGCGTCTAGAAGTTAGCCTATGGCAGTGGTAACAGCTAGTTCTCCCTAATCCTAACCTTTCTTTTTGATATCTCGTGAATTTCTGTTGAAACTTGAAAACAGCGAACCGTGCCGCTTTACCGTTACTCTGCCAAATACAATTTACTTTCCGACCATCATTCCATCGCTCCATCGTTCCGTCGGTTATTATTCGTGCATCGAGCGAGGTATGTATGCAAATATCTTTCAACAGGTTACAAAAAGAGCGTAACCGTTAAGAAACGAAACGGTTACGTTTGATGAACAATGCAAATATCGCTGGATTGATTTTTGCGTGCAAAGCATTAAAATAGGTAAGTGTTTAAAATTCATTTGATTGGATCAAGGTTGTTTTAGGTGTACAGGGTATATATTCAATGCCGAAATCGAAGGAGTACGTGTCCAGCGACGATGACAGTAGCGACGAGGTTTTTACTTGCACATATTATCATATATACACTTATGCGTGTAGGATCGGATCGCATGTGTGCGCGTCACGATGCATATCAGATACGTGAGCGCGCGTTTTGCTGAAGACCGATTTGCTAATCGTTTTCTGTTCTGCTGAAAAATCTACACACGCCTCCGTTTTATTTTATCCCCCTCCATCTCCAGCTTCTTTCGTATTCTTCATTTTTTTCTTTTCTTCTTCGATAAGCAAACGAAACCAAAGAAGAAGGAAAAGAGACAGTTGGAGGAGAAAGAGGAGAGGGTAGCAAAACAGCCAAAGAAGGAGTCCAACGAAGACAAAGATCGAGACACTGTTTGGGACCTGGGAAACAATCGTCAAGTGAGTGTCAGAGACTTCAAAGGAAAGCTGTTAGTGGACATTAGGGAAATGTACTACGACAAGGACGCGAATCTAAAGCCTGGAAAGAAAGGTAATGTTTGTTTGCCCTTCTAAACGATTTAACGAACAAGAGGTAAAAAAAACGTTTATTTGTATTTGCTACAGGTATTTGTTTGAACATGGCTCAGTGGCGAAAATTACTCGCAGTTGTCGACGACGTGGATAAAGTTGTAAAATCCAAATCTTAAGTAACACCTTTCTTGTAAATTAAAAAAAGTACGCCATGTTATTATATATGTAACTTTTGCACATAGTTGCACATTGCTGATTTCAAATAAATTAAACGATATTTCCAATAAAGCATCTTTTCTTTTTCTCGCTTATGCATTACGATGTTACGATAAAATTGTAGGATCTGAATCTTTAACACTTTTCTTGTGAATTAAAAAAAAGGTACACCGTGTTTTGTGCACGAAGCTTTTGCACATAGTTGCGCGTTTCTGATTTCAAATAAATAAAACGATATTTCCGATTAATAAAACACCTTTTCTGGCTTACGCGTTACGAGTTACGGATTGCACGGAGCGGCCAAGGCACGGTTTTAACGCTTTGAATGTTTTGAACGTTTCGGACGGTGTCAACTTGTGCACGACGCATCGTCAGGTCAACGACATGCTCGTAAAGCGGTGAAACGGTTGGAGCGAGAAGCTAAGAGGACCGAGGAGCTCCTAGGCGAGGCGAGACAGACGAGGGGAGCGAGCCGGTTGACGATCCATGAACGGCAGTTAAAAACTTATCCACATCGACATTTTCAAGCAATGCTCGCAGTTCCGCTCCAAACTTTAGAAAAAAACGGAAAAAATTTTAGTTTTTGATCGGACCAAAGCTGGAATTGCGATCGCGTACCAACCTGCTTCTTGCTTTTCTTCCGTTCCGCAATTATCTTTCTTTTCTCAGTCTTTGCACCGCTGCCCTCTGAAACGAACATCACAGCTCGATGTTTACACTTTGGCCGAGTTACTTTTAACCGTACACTTTACCCTTGTTCTACCTTTATCCGCTTCGACTCGTTCGTGTGTCACAGCAGCAGCAGCATGAGAGACAGCAGCTTTGGCAGCAATTTTCTTTGACTTGGCTTTGATCAGCTTATCCAGAGGTGTGGACGTGGCCAAAGGTTTCGCCTGCATCGGTGATTTGTTAGATGATAACCTTTTGCCAGATATTGGCGACAAATGAAATATCTCCTCATAACTCGTTGCTGTCATTTTCTTCACGCAGCCGGCGACATTCACTTCAAATTGTAATTCACTGTCGCTGTATTTTCGCCTTCTGTTGGGCTTTTTTATCGAGGCAGCCTTTTCGCGCGCGCAACGGCATTGCACCGTGTTGGGAACGGTTATATGCATGTTGGGAGTCTCGTTGGCTGGCGTGATCGTCGAATCCCGTTTCTCCCACGCCGGAACCAGCTCTAAACACTGGAGAACGCGCGACAGGTTTTCGGAATTTTCCACTGCTCTGGTTTCGATGGTATCCTTAGCTTTGGTCGGTAGGCGATCTGTTTCTTCGTCGGTGAACAAGCCGCGTTTAACTTGCTCTACCTTTGATTTGAAGGATCGATTGCCGCTGCTCTGTCTTACCTCATTTGCCGATTGTGCAATTTGATTGTTATCTTCCTCCCGCCTTTCAACTTCCACCTGAATTTTAGTCCTTCTCTCCGTTCCGATCACGCCCAATACCTTACTCGTATTATTCTCGCCCGTCCAACTACTTTCCGCGCTTTCCTCCTCATTCTGCTTTGCCCGATCGTCCTTCTCCTTTTCTTCGTCATTTTCTTCGCCGACTTCCTGTATACGCTGTTCCTTCATCGACAAACGCTTCGCTTCTGCAGCACCGTCCTCTTTTCTGTTACCTCTGTCTATAGTGTCAGCATGGTCACGATCGTTATCGTTACCGCTACGAGCAATGCTATCGTCGCGGCGGCACATGATGCCGTCGATGTCAGCATTCACGTTCTTCCTACTAATTGTCTGCTTCTCATTTTTCTTCTTTCTTTTCTTCTCGCTCGGAGACGTATTCGCGATCTTCACCGAGTATTTCCGTAAAATAATTTTCTTCGCGCTAACGTTACCTTCAGTTGCATTTTGACCCCTCCCAATGATTTGCTTGCCATTTCTGGCCAGGGACTTTTGCCTGCTCTCGGATACAGCCGTTTCAGAATGTTCGATCGATGCGCTAGGCTTCGCGACTGCATTCAGTAAACTGTTCAATCGCACCTGTTCTATGTTGAGGATTTTTGGTTTTTCTTCCAGCTTCTTCAACGAGTTACCATCTTCTGTCAGCACATTTTCATTCGATTGCGACAGCTTCCGGTCTGGCGAAATTTGTAGGGCGGAAATTTTTGACGACAGATTGGTTAGATTATCTGCTCCAGCCTTTGAACTATTAGGCGTCTCCGCGATGTGTTGTTTATGGAGCAGAGCCTGGTCTTTGGCGGGCGTTTCTTTCGCGGTACACTTGAAATCTTGTTCGGTGTCTTGCAAAAGAAATACCTTTGACGGCGAACACTCGGCCTTTTTTGCAATTGCCATAGCTGACATAGCTATGATAACTGGCCTTCCCGCGGCTGTGGCTGTGGCTGTGGCTGGGACTGGGGCTGGGGCTGGGGCTGGGGCTGCAACTGCAGCTGCAGCTGGCGTGTCCGTTTCTTTACTATGCAACTCTGCAGAGTACTTTCTTGAAGCCGTGCAACTTTTTGCTTCTTCCGTAGCACTCGCGGTTTTACGTTGCGTCTCATTTTTGCTCGAATCGCTGTATCCCACGCTTCCCGTCGATATCTCCTTCCGCTTTTCTTTCTGCTTCTTATTCAGAGAAGACTTTTCTGCTGAATTTGGATTTGAATCTGGATCTGGATCTGGATCTGGATCTGGATCTGGATCTGGATCTGGATTTGACTTTGGCGATCGCGATTGTGATACCGGCAACAACGAGGAGGACGAAGAAGAGCAAGAGCAAGACGAGGACGACGAAGAAGAGGAGTTGGAGACGTCGCTAGCGTTGGAATTGGCGTTAGCTTCAGCGGCACTCCGTTTGGCGACGCTACTGCGATTAGAATCTGCCTTGCTGGCGGATCGATTGGAATCCCACTGAGGCGAATTTGCCGATATTTTAAGCTCCTTTATAGCTTCTTCTTTTGGCAAATTCTCCTTGATAACTTCGAACTGCGTTATTTCTAGTTTGTTAGATAGGGAAGGTTGGTAGATGGTGGTGGAGCTAGTAGGGCACTGTTTCGGGGCGTTCGCGGGGTTCGTCGGGTTCGGCTTCTCCGAGCTGGGCCTATAATACGGAGAGCAACAGTTAAGCGCTTCCTTTTCCATATCGTCCGCAGTGGTTTCCTCGATGGCGGATATTTTCGGGGTTATCGCTATGCAAGGGGTGGTTGGAAATTCTGGTGTACTTATGAAGCATCGCATTTTACTGGAATCTTCGCTAGACTTGGCGAACGGCGTTGCAGTGCTGCTCGGGCTGAGTAGCCTCGGCGTCGGTGGAACCTCGCAACGGTTCTCCAATTTCCTCGGTGTTTCTAGCTCGCTCAAGTTAGGCATTTGCAGCAGCTGTTGCGCGATATCCGTGCAACTTTTTGTAAATTCGCTATCGCAGCCATTCTCGTTATCGTTCTCCCTGATATTTTCGCCAACCGCATCGCCTTTCGAGCATTCCTCTTTTTTGTCCGCTTCGCCGCTGCGCTTACTTAACTTGGTCTTCAACGTTTTCAATACAGCATACTTCTTTTTTACGTTTCTTTTCTCGAATGGCAAAAAATCAGTCCTGTCATTGGTCGTGTCCTCGGCGACCGTCCCCACTGTACCCACCGTAGCCACTGTTGAACCGTATAACTCCTCGCCCTCCTTCTCATATGCTTCCTCCGTGTTAGCGTCGCCCTTCTTCTGATCGCTTCGACTAGCCCCGTCATCATCTGCCTTAAACAAATTTTTCTTTGCCTCGGCAATATCGTCGCACGAGTTTTTGATGCTAAACGCTTCCAGTATGATTTTCTTCTGTTGTTGTTGCTGCTGCTGTTTCCGCTTCTGCGTCCCCTTTCGTTCCACGGCAGCAGGTTGCGCCAGATGACCTTGCTGCGACTGTGAACTTTTCGCGCAACTTTTCCCGCTACTTTTGCCTCTGCCTTTGCCTTTATTCTGTCCCCGAGGTGCGCGAGAATCACCATTGTCTTTGTTTATATTTGTGTGTTTGGAAGGTTTTATGCGTTTCGCGGAATTTGGTTTTCTGCAACTGTCGCGTATCTTCTTCGGTTTGCGCGTGTAATCCTGCTCCTCGACAACGTGCAACCCTTTCCGTAGATCCGCGTCCCACGTAACTTTTGCAAGTTTTGGCGCCGACATCTTTGGCGGCGATTCTGGCTGTAATTGTGACTGTAATTGTTGCTGCAATTGTGGTTGTAATTGTAGCTCTGGTTGCGCCGAGGGAGCCGATGTGTTTTCCAGAGAAATCGAATCGCCTATGATTACCCCGAGTCCGCTGTGCTTTTCCCAGTCACCCATAAGTTTTGGCACGGGACTTTTCGTTGCTATGGGAAATTGATAATGTTGGGAAATTTTCAAGGGAGTTTTCGGTTGACGCGTGCACGCAGGGTTGGACGCGGACATAGCGGCGTTGGCGAACAACGGAGGTTTAAAGAGTGACACTTTTCGAATAGTTCGAGCATGCCTAGAGGATCTAGAGGAGAGACGAGCATTCCATTGGTTTCCAGTGACCATCTCGTCGAACGGGGTGCTCGCCTTCATAGGGGTACTAAAGTCCAGGACTTTTCTGAGATTCTTCCTCGTTCGCGGCGTCGACCGACTCAATCTATAATTTTCCGATATGCCTCTGAACAGCGACCTAGGAGTGCATTTGTCGATGATATCGCGCTCCACGCTAGCTTTTTCCGTTCCTCCTTCGCCGTCAACTTCCTCTCCCTGCTGCTTGCCCTCCTCCGGGGCTTGCTGATTGCCCGGGCAACCCGGAGGGAACTCCTCCGTAACGGGCGTCAGGTCGATGTCCGACAAGTTCTGATTTTGATTCCGATTGCTTTCGCTGCAGTTGAACTTAATGTAGGGCGACAATCCGGAACCCGACAAGCTAACGTTGTCTTCTATATTTATCGTAGTGGTACCCGAGCCACCTACCATCGTATTTGCCATCGTTTCGTTTCCATATAGCGTTATCGATTCTCCGATCAACTTTCTACCATCCGAGTTTTCTCCCTCTTTCTCACTGCTACGCGACATCGCGTTCCTCTCTTTCTCTCTGCCTTGCTCATCGTCCGCTTCGGTTTGCCTGTTTTCGCTCGCTTGCACCGTGCTTGTCACCACAGCCGTCGCGACAGCCGTCGTCGTGCTGGTTAGCGTCGCTGTCTTAGTTGTCGTAGTTGACATCGCTGTGGTTGCATGAGTAACGAGTGAGGTTACTTTATGAGCAACATTTACAGTCTTGAGATATAACGTTTCTACGAAATCTTGAGCCGATTTGTCGCTGGCTGAGGCTTTCGGAGCGATAGGAATGAACCGCGAGCTTGCAGTCGATGTCATGGAGCGAGTCGTCAGATAGGCAGGATTTTTCGACAAAATATTACTTACTTCTTCTTTCGAGCACCTTACCAACGTCGGCACTGTTATTAGCTCTTGGTCGGATAAGCAATTATTCATGCAACTTTCCGCCTCATTCCGTTTACCCTTTGCACCTCTCCATCGTTTCTCCGAAGACTTTCTCATTTTGGATTCCGCCTGATTGCCGCCCGCGACTCCCGACTCAATCCCCTCCAAACCCGTATCCTGAAACCTTGTCAGCAATTCTTTTCCATCTTCTTCGCCAGTTCCATCATTTTCAGCGGTTTCAGTAGCTTCACCGGCTCCACTGGCTTCGTCGCCGCAACCACCGTCATCCACGTTCAACTCAACGTCCAATAGACACGCGGTGGTAGCAGCTTGTTTCGCGTCATCTGCCGCTCTCTTGTCGTTGGATGATTTGTCAGTTGTGTCGGTTTTGTCGGTTTTGTCAGATTTGTTGTTGTCGATGTTTGCGTTTATGATACTTAATACTGCCGCGGCGTTTTGATCGTCCAGCACGCTGTACTCCTTCTCTTGATCTCGTTGCTCGTCTTCGAGGCGAGCGTTCTGTTGCCTGGAAGAGCTGCGAAGTCTGTGCTTCAACGGCACATCTGTCGCATCCGACTCGCTCAACGATATTGAATCGAGCGTCGCGGATTCCGACCAATAGCTGGCAATGTTGCTGGAAATAGTTTCGGACGAGTGCTGTTTCAGTTTCGCCTTCGAAGATTTTGCTTTCGATTTAGCGTTGGGATCTTCATCGGGACTGGTATCGGTTTCCCCTTGCGGCCTGACGATATCACTGAAAATCTGCTCGAACACGGGGTCCGCTTCCATTCTCTCTGCTATCGATCTGATCGCGCTGAATTCTGTCGCGACAAAGGTATTCGTTCCACTGTTCATCGAATCGTTTAAATTCTTGTGTTTCAACGTGCCATCCGTTGGCAGCCTCGCATTGTTAATACTTTCGGCCATACGCTCTTGCAGCCCGGTATCATTCAACAGCTGCTTCACTATCCACTGCGATACGAGGAACCACGATAAAAACTTGCAAGTAGTGATACCAGGCGGGCTGAACTTCTTCGAATTTCCCCTCCAGAAGTAGAGGAAAGAGGGTCGGAGTGGAAAGCTACATAGTACGATAGTACCATAGTACCACCTGATCACGCGACATAGAATGGGGTAGCACTCCCACACCTACACCAATTCTTGGAAGAAAGCCGTAAAAGTTCCGCTCGTCTGGCATAACTGCTTGCGTGTTACGAGTTAACGATTAAAAAAAGAAAAGGGGCCACGGCAAAGTTACTCACGCTCAGATTTTCTATCGGCTGATTGTTAGTTTCCGACTCGGACTCGCAAGGGGTAGTCTGAACTTGAGCGCATGAGTAGCTAAACAACTCTTTGGTGCCGGACACCGGGCTACAATTGGCATCATTTCCTGCCAACAATGTCTCTGTTCGCACGGTTTCCGTTGCGTCTTCCGCCTTCCTCATGTTTTCATCATCAGCTAATTCAACTATGCGCGATCCCATCGAGTAACCTTGGCCAGGTAGGCTTTCCAACGGAGTTGATTCGACGTTGCTGAAGAACTTAGCTAGGGCAACGAGCAGAGAAATGCGCGTAATTTTTCTGGGTGTTGGTAGCGCGTCATAGGTCACGCGAGTCTTACCTTGAGCTGAGGGGGATACGAGCTGCCGAGGCGAGTCCGGTATTATCTTTGTACGCTTGCACCGATCGGGATCACCGTTGGTATGCCGCCTTTTCCGTACGTTGCCCGACAATGCAGGGGAACCGTTCGATGCCTGAGACGCGTTCTGAAAATACGTAAACAGCTAGGAACCATAGTTGATACTTGCGCGACGTCGCCTCCCGTGATTGCATACCTGCGAAGGAACGTTGATATTTACGACGAAACGTTGCGCGCGAGTTTCCTCCATCAGAAATTTCAACTGCTCCAGCGCATCTCCACCCTGCCTCAGCTGCTCGCCCGTCGCGATTTTTCTGAAGCGTTCATCAACTGCCAACCACCAATCGTACCCTTTATTATTATTATTATTATTATTATTATTATTATTATTACTACTACTACTACTACTACTACTACTACTACTACTACTACTGCTACTACTATTATTATTATTATCATCATCGTCATCATCAATATTGTTGCTGTTTGTACTATTATACAGGCTACAGGATAGCCCATTAGTGCAAACGAAAATACAAAATGAATAATAAATAAAAGACTAGAGTTAACGTCAAATTTAAAACTATGATTGAAACTAAAACTTAATCTAAAGTTCCTAATTAAAAGTTCCCTCCTAAAGTGAGCTAAACAGTACGGTATAGTATAAAAGCAAATGAGATAGCTTTTTGTGAACCTGTGAAAATCTCAATACTAACAGCATACAGATCGCGGTAATAACTGCACGATTTCTAATGTAGCTTCTGAAAATGTCAACTAGGAAAGCTCGGGTCCGGTATTGAGATCGCGGCGTTCTTGATGAGTTTCTCCTTGAAATATGTTGAAATAAATCTCGCGGCTGTTGTATTAAAAATTAGGCTGATTCTCACCGGCGTTGTTGATATCGCAAAACTTCTCCATAATGTCTGTTAACGTCATTCCACAAATCGTGGTATCGATCACTTTTCTATTCGAGATTACTGTGCGGCACTCTTGCAGATGCGGTGAAGTCTCTAGAAACAGTTTAGCCGCTTGTGCACATTTCTCAGCTTCCAGGTATCCTGAAATCACGTCGCATTCATTGAATATCAAATGACACCTTTTTTTATAGTTTACGCGGGTCAAGTTAAACCGACGAATATTTATTTAGATTGCCACATTGCTGCCCCTAAGGTGGCAAAGTTACCGTGCGATGCTCAATGCTTAAACCTACTATGCTGTGCAGCATTACTCTCTTACCAAGAACTAATCTGGCTATTTCCGACGGCAATAACGATTTCATGATGCCTACTTCCAAGCGACGAAATATGAGCTTTTCAACGATACTCTGTGCTCTACGCTTAATGGTCTATAAGCACATCCACTTGAAGCAGCGTCAAACTGAAACGATAAATATTCGAAAAGTTCTAATCAGCAAATATTAGAATCTTTTGAATCTCATCTCAACGTAGCCCTGTGATTTACGATATCGATGGTTCTCATGGGACGTCGACCGCGTCCACTGTTCCATACCTAAGTTTCACAAACTGCTAATCCTGCACCTTTT
The DNA here is from genome assembly GCA_028830335.1 of Eucera pruinosa. Lineage (NCBI taxonomy): Eukaryota > Metazoa > Arthropoda > Insecta > Hymenoptera > Apidae > Eucera > Eucera pruinosa. The sequence goes on along the minus strand of JAMYCR010000005.1, from coordinate 21,450,698 downwards.
TTTCCCCCCCAATCATCAATCACCAATAGTAAATAATAAATAGTAAATAGTAAATCGTAAATCGTAGATACTCAATACTACGTGCCCTCCCTCTTTCTCACCATTTACCTCGCTGTTTCCCCCTCTTTTGAGAGTTGTTAGTTGGTAGTTGGCAGTTGGCTGTTGCGATTTGAAATTCGACATTTGCGCGTGGCAGTTAGCGGGAAAGTAGCTAGAGAAAAGCGCTCCGCTTGCCTTCAGCCTACATGTGGCAATGGACCAAGTATTCCCCTATCGTTACAGCAGCAAGAGAACAATTCTTGTACCTTATTGTAGCTGTGTCGTAAAGTTCTACATGCTCAAACGACAGGGGGATAAGGAAATCGATGGCATTTGCGGGGGCAGACCAAGCGTTGGCCTCTTTGAGGCCAGTCTTTCTCGGCAATTCGGCAACCCTGCAGCTTGCAAGTGGCAACGATTCAAAATTAACACCGAAACGTTCCGTCCAATAGCAGAGCAGTGAACAGCGCCTAATCGTATGCGCGACACGGTATATGGTGTGTCTATACACTGACATCGGTTTATCCGCCGTTAATCAGCACTCCTTTTATTTAGATTCTCAAAGTACACTAGAATTTCGAAGAGTCGAAGGAATCGACAGGTGCGAGGATCGTATGTACATACAGAACTCGCAAAATTGAGCGTACACCTTCAAACTCGATGAAAAGGATGGCTATAAAAGGGTCAATTTTCAATGTACCTAAACTATTAAACTCACTTATCGGCTGATATTTCGCTCTAGGCACGCCGAAAAGGGGGTTTTATTATTTTGGACTTAGAAAATATCACGTAAAAACGCGAAAAAAACATTTATAATGTAAGGAGAGCACTGAATTAAAAGTTATACCTGTTTAAAAATAGTCAATTTTTGAGGTTATACCACTCGCCATGTTGGCTCTTGCCACGGCTCGACCAATGGGATGAGCCCATTGCGCCCCTAGTAACGCCATAAGTATGCTGCTTTTTCCGGGGTTGGTACCCGTGCAGTCTAACTTCAAAGGTGGGTTGGTTAAAGTTTGAGACAGAGTGGGTCGGGTGGGTGTGTGGGAGGGACAGAAGCCCTCCACGGCTTTACACATTGTTTTAGCAGCAGTGGTGTCACTAGATCACTACATTAGTAGAGGCGCAATGGACTGTTTCTATTTCTGTTTCCTTCTTCTTTAGTTTCGCTTGCTTATCGAAGAAGAAAAGAAAAAAAGAATACGAAGAAGGTAGCGGTAATGATGGAAGGGGACAAAAGAAGAGGGAGGCGCATGTAGATTTTCGAAGGAACGTAGCAAATCGTTCTCCAGCAGAACGCGCGCTCACGTATCTTATATGCACCGTAAACGCTCACAAATGCGATCCGATCCTACTCGTGTAAACGTATATATGATATATGCGCAAGTAAAGTACCTCGTCGCTACTGTCATGGTCGCTGGACACGTATTCCTTCCATTTCGGCACTGAATATATATCCTAAACACCTAAAACGTCCTTGATCCAATCAAATGAATTTTAAACACCTATCTATTGTAATGCTTTGCTCGCAAAAATCTTTTCGTTTCTTAACGGTTACGATCTTTGTGTAACCTGTGGAAAGATATTTGCATACTTACTTCGCTCGATGCACGAACAACAACCGCGGGCAGCAATCAGGCGGAATCCAAGATAAGAAAGTCATCGGCGAAACGGTAGCGAGTTGCAAAGGGTAAACAGAAAGAGGCGGACAGTTGCATGAATGATTGCTTATACAACCAAGAGCTGATGATAGTGCCGACGTTGGTAATGTGCTCAAAAGAAGAAATACATAAGTGAGATCGTACAGGCCGCAAGGTGAAACCAATACCAGTCCCGATGAATATCCTAGCGCTAAATCAAAAGCAAAACCTTCGAAGGCGAAACTGAAACAGCACTCGTTCGAAACTATTTCCAGCAGCATTCCCAGCTATTGGTCGGAATCCGCGACCCTCGATTCGATATCGTTGAACGAGTCAGATGCAGCAGATGTGCCGTTAAAGCACAGATTTCGCAGCTCTTCCGGGTAACAGAACGCTCGCACGAGAAAGAGTACAGCGTGCTGGACGATCAAAACGGACAAAAACTGGACAACAACAACAAATCTGACAAATCATGCAACGACAAGAGAACGATGGATGACGCGAAACAAGCTGTTTAACTGCCGTTCATGGATCGTCAACCGACTCGCTCCCCTCGTCCCACTCGCCCCGCCTTGGAGCTCCTCGGTCCTCTTAGCTTCTCGCTTCAACCGTTTCACTGCTCTACGAGCATGTCGTTGACCTGACGATGCGTCGTGCACAAGTTGACACCATCCGAAACATTCAAAACATTCAAAGTCTTAAAACCGTGCCTTAGCCGCTCTGCGCAATCCGTAACTCGTAACGCGTAAGCCAGAAAGGCATTTTATTAATTGGAAATATCGTTTTATTTATTTAAAATCAGCAACGCGCAACTACGTGCAAAAGCTTCGTATACAAAAAAAGGTGTACTTTTTTTCTTAATTCACGAAAAAAGTGTTAAAGATTTAGATCTTACAACTTCGTCGTAACATCGTAACGCATAAGCGAGAAAGAGAAAAGATGCTTTATTGGGAATATCATTTAATTTATTTGAAATCAGCAATATGCAGCAATATGCAACTATGTGCAAAAGTTACATGTATAATAACATGGCGTACTTTTTTTTAATTTACAAGAAAGGTGTTACTTAAGATTTAGATTTTACAACTTTATTCACGTCGTTGACGACGATGAGTAATTTTCGCCACTGAACCGTGGTCAAACAAATACCTGTAGCAAATACAAATAAACGCTTTTTTTACCTCTTGTTAGTTACATCGTTTAGACGAGCAAACACACATTACCTATCTTTCCAGGCTTTAGATGCGCGACCTTGTCGTAGTATATTTCCCTGATGTCGATCAACAGCTTTCCTTTGAAGTCTCTGACGCTCACTTGACGATTGTTTCCCAGGTCCAAAACAGTGTCTCAGAATGATCTTTCGCTGTAGACACACCGAAAAGGGGAGTTTTATTATTTTGGACTTAGAAAATATCACGTAAAAAACGCGAAAACCCATTTATAATGAAAGGAGAGCACGGAATTACAAGTTATACTTGTTTAAAAGCAGTCAATTTTTGGGGTTATACCCGTCGCCATGTTGGCTCCTGCCACGGCTCGACCAACGAGATCAGCCCATTGCGCCTCGAGTAGCGCCATAGGTATGCCGTTTTTTCCAAGGTTAGTACCCATGCAGTCTGACCTCAAATAGATTGCGGCCATGTTTCTGATAAGGTCACGCCTGGGCGAAACCCCTCCCCCGCCGATCTCTTTATTTCCGTTCAGTGAAGTTACTAGATCGCTACATCACTAGAAACGCAGTTGACTGTTTCTATTGTTCGAGCCGTACATGTAGCCAACATGGCGGCTGGTTTAACCCCACAAATTGACTTCTTTTAAACAGGTTTAACTTTTAATTCCGTGTTCTCCTTACATTATAAATGCTTTTTTCGCGTTTTTTGTGGAATATTTTCTAAGTCCAAGATAAAGAAACCCCCTTTTTGGGCGTGCTAGAGCGAAAGATTAACCTAATAGACGAATGAAATATACGAATTCATATTGTGTTGCTACTTGGGAATATGCGTGTGTGTTTCACTTTTTAGCTATTCTTCACTGGCGACATTTATGTAGGTATACGCTCAATTTTGGGAGTGACTGTACATATTGCGTATAGTATACATCTTGCTGTTTAGATTCGGCCGTGTAGATGGCACGCTAGGCTTCCATTACATAATAATAATTATAATAATAGTAGTAAGAATAACAGTACGAATAAGGGGACGATAAGGGTAACAGTGACGATACGGGGTTGCTACAGTCGAAGAGAAGAAAAATGGCAAACTGGCAAATGGAGGTTGGAAGAATGACCTTGTACATCCTATTTCCTATCGGTATTTACTACTACTTCAATCAAGGGGACAATATCGAAGGCTGGATAAAGAAGGAAAAGAAAAAGTTTGACTGTATATCCGACAAACAGCGCGACGATATCAAACAAATTATCGAAAACTTTAATAACAAACATCAGATGGAAAAACTGACAGAGATGGAAGCGCAGTACCAGCGAATGAACATCGAGTAGCTCGGTCATTTTTACCTTACTTTACATTACTTTGTTTTATACTGAAATACAAAGGCGCTTTCCATCGCGTTTCATGTTTACCGTCTTACATTAGGTGGCAGTTTATGTATACGTAATTTCTAAACAAATGTAATAAAACGAATGTGATTGGAAATGAGTGCGCTGCTTTTCTCCCCCATCCCCTATCCCTTTTTCGTTGTTTTTCAGTATTCTTCGTTTATCCGTTACGTTCGATCGACTTCGGTTAGGTTCGACTCGACTCGGCTCGATTTAATTCGATGCAACGAAGAACGAAAATGCTAGGCAACTACGCGAAACGAAATAACACTATGCGAGTTGCAAGAGACGAAAAAGCGTGAGAATCGAAAGTCGAATCGAGTTCGAGAGTTGCGAGTTGCGAGTTGCGAAGTGCATGTGCTGGGGAGCCGATAGAAGATAGAAGAGAGCAGAGAGCAATCGAGGTTACACGGATGAGATTCGCAACATTGCGACTTTATTGTTTAGTTGTGTAATCAAATCGTTAATTTCCCTTTCTCTATACGTGGAAACAAAAATGCCGTGCATAACGTGGTTGATGGAATAATCGAAAGAAAACGGTTTCAGATAGATAAGCTGGCAAACCGCATCGATCGTCCCATTCGATCGCACTTTACTCTGCCAACATAAATAAAAAGTACAAAGACTCGAGATGATTCAAGTACGATACACTCGTAACTTGTTCTTACGAGGAATCTGCGTCATCTATCTGTTCGCGTTTCTTAGCTTTTATATACAAATTCCAGGTAAGCGTTCCCACCGCCCCTTTCAATTTCTCACGTACCCCTTCTCCTACCGCGGTATCGCTACAATGCTATTTCTCCATTTCTACCTTCTTCTTTTTCGCGTTGTTGTTCCATGGAAAAGGATTGTATGGCGACAACGGCATCCTACCGGCTAGAACTCAGATAGACCTAAAAAGTCGCGCAACTTTAACTAACAAATTGAGGCAAAAGCCGACGCTGCTGTGGTTTGCTCCTTACCTCAGATTAAACGTAGAATATATGCTAGACGTCGTGTCCCTGCTCGGAGTTCTTCTTTCCTTTCTGGGGTAAGCCTTGTCTCAGCTTTCTCTCATGGCATAAGATCTAAGGCTATGCTGCAAGTACATGTCTACCAACGAACGCTGTTTTCAGGTTCATCTATCAGAGGTATTGCATTGTTCCAGTATTCGCGCTGCTTTGGACCCTCTACTACTCTCTTTATCAGATCGGTCTGACGTTCATGTGGTTTCAATGGCAAGTATCTACACAAATTTCTAACGCCGCCTAAGCATAGACGATTTCGCGTATCTTTACAGGGACGTACTTTTGTTGGAGGCCGGATTTTTGTCTATATTCGTAGCACCGTTTCGTTACTCCCGATGGGGAAAGGCTAGTACTCCAAGCGATGGCGTTACCTTTTGGACGGTACGCTGGTTGCTTTTCCGCTTAATGTTTTCTAGCGGTGTAGCGAAACTTACTTCGGGCTGCCCGGTATGGTGGAAATTGGATGGTAGGACATCACGGGTTACGGTTTATGGTTTAAGCTTTGCGTTCGGTAGCTATCGCGCGAGAGATAAACATGTTTGAACGACGTTTCAGCTTTAAGCGTACATTTCGAGTCCCAGTGTATACCGACTCCATTGGCATGGTACGCGCATCATTTGCCAACGTGGTTCTTGCGCTTCACTACCGTGATCGTGAACGTGGTCGAACTCGTCGTACCATTTTTATTCTTCTTCCCAAACAGAAAGGCGAGAATAATCGCATTCTACGTGCAGGTAAATCTATTACGCGATTTCAGCGATTCCAATGATTGCAGCTCGAGAGAAGTTTTTCTCGACTAACGATTATTACGATTATTACCGGGGCGCATGTTTGTTGACTCCGACAGGTATTCCTTCAGATACACATCGTAGCAACGGGCAACTACAACTTTTTCAATTTCCTAACTATCTGCTTGTGCATCTCTTTGCTGGACGATCGGTTCTTCTACAAAAGAAAGTCTAAAGCTAGCTCCTACACTCTGGTCGACTATCTTTCCACGATAACGTGTATTGTAGTTTACGCAGCCATTGTTTACGCCACGTGCACCTATTACACTCTTGGAATCTCGGACACGTGGACGATCAGCAGCGAGATCGGTGCGTAGACTAGACGTCGAAAGGCAAGGCAAGGCAAGCGTCGGCGAGCAACTGATAGCAACTATATACGATATATATATATTTTGCCGTTTCCTCTTTCTCCTTTGTTGCAGCTTTTACTCAGCAGCAATTCGATCAAGTTCTATCGCGAGCAATTCCAATCTCCGTCCAAATCGCACTCCTGTCCCTCGGATATACGGTTGCAAATGCGCTGGTCGAATGCTTGCTCACGGTGAAAGGAGTCCGAAAGAAACTATCGGCAACGTTCGTTACCAGCTTCTACTCTGTCGCAGTTGCTTCGATCTTTGCTTTAAGTATCGTACGTATCGCTCGCAGGCAACCTATATACATATTATACGTATCGTATAACGTGGAAAGGAACAGCTAACGATTACGCGATTATACGATTTCGATGGAATTGGATGGATTTTGACGACTAGGTACCGTACGCTAGCCTGCATCACAGTTACAATTCTACGGTACCGGTCCAGCTGAAGCAAGCGCAGCAAACGGTGGACCACCTTCGGCTGGTGAACAGTTACGGATTGTTCAGGCGCATGACCGGAGTTGAGGGTAGGCCAGAAGTGATCATCGAAGGAAGCAACGACATCGATGGTCCATGGAAGGAATACGAATTTTTATACAAGCCGGGCAACGTTAACAATTCCTTACCATTCGTGGGTGGGTTTATCTACGCGTACATCGTATCTGATCGTGTCGAATACGTGGACGTAATTGCTAACGGTAAACACTTCAGCCCCTCATCAACCGCGACTCGACTGGCAAATGTGGTTTGCCGCGTTGAGCACGTATCATCAAAATCCATGGCTGATGTCGCTGGCGTATCGTCTGCTGAACGGCCAACCGGAAGTACTGGCCCTGATCAACAACGTGGAAAATCCGTTCCGTGACAAACCTCCCAGATACATCAAAGCTAGTCTCTATCGCTACCACTACACCCCCTGGAGTCAGTCGTAAGCGTTCCCACTAAAACTATCTCTTCTATCGAACTGATTCACTGCTGACTCGCTAACTCGTTTCGTCGTCACGGTTGGCCAGGTGGAACAAGCAAGCTTGGTGGACGCGAGAGAAGGTGGAGGAATACTTTCCGATATTTAGTCACGATCACCCACCGCTAATCGAGTATCTGTCGAAAATGAAGATCATCCTAGACAAGCCGGCGTTCAAAGCAACCAACGAACCGCTCAAACTTATACTCGACAGCGTTCGATCTTTGATTCACAAAGTCGAAGCTAGCCTGCTGTTGTGGGCTGTTTTTACAGCAGGTTGCACCATTATCATCACCAACTATAATCATCTAGTTTCGAAGAAGAAGTAACCCGCTCGTTCTCGTTTTCTCCGCTTCTGTTACGCATCCACCCTCTCTATCTAACCTACTTATACACTCTTATTTTTACTTTTACTTTTATGTTTACTCTTACACCTAATCGAATTCCACGTTCCTTACGTTCGTTCAAACTACGAATGCAATCGTTTTTGCTGCTTTTTCTCTCTCCTCGCCGCTCTCTTTCTTTTTGGCACGTTTCAAGAGAAAAGAACGCGAAGCGTGCGTGCTCGCCAAGCAGGAGAAGAGTAAGAAGTAACAGAAGAAGAAGAAGGAAGAAATTCGCTAAAAAAGTACATGGATTTATTTGTTCGTTCTGGTGGATAATTTTGTAAAAGACGCGTGCTTCGATTGCATGCAGATCAATCGACGAACGCATCCATGGCGTAACTTGCAAACGATATGCTTTAAGAGACTTGGTTTGTAAGCGTTTAAACGTTAAACAAAATAAAACGTTCGATCTTCTAATCCTTCGAAGCGTTATATCACCTAAAGCTGCCGATGTTCTCGTTAAACATTTGCAACCTTTTCCTCGCAGGCTTTTCCAACGTATCGGAAGTTTCGCGAGTCTTCCTTTTTGGCCGAAGCCGGATATCGTTGTTGGAGAACGTATTGATCGGGCCAATTTCCGGCAATACACTTTTTGATAGACCTATCGGATATCTGAATAGCATTTGCAAACGTGCTTCCAGTAAATTCACCGGTTGTTCGCAGCCATTTGATCGCACCAATGGTCTGCGTCGATCGCACCAAACATCGGGCTTGCTATCGCGATGCCATTCCATTTCCCGCACCCGCTTCAAGTACGTCAAGTTCTTGAAGCTGCACAGGGTTGCGTGGCTAGCATACATCCTGCCTATATCCTGCTCTTCCTCTCCGACTTGCATCTTGCTACTCGAATCGTTTCTAGTATTCCTATTTGTACCGGTCCTCGTATCGCTATTACTATCGCTGTTATCGCTATTATCGGCATTCGTGCCGCAGGCAATACCATCGCCAATAGCAAATATATCTGCGAGCTTCTGAAACTGCAGCTGCTGTTCGTGGCCTCCGATGTACGAAACTACAAAATCCGGAGTATAAAGGTTCGTAGGTTTCTCCAGCAAGAACTGCATCTTATCGTTTAAACGGTAATCTATGGATTGGCTTGCTTGCGACTTCTTGAATTTGATTTGGGAATTAAAAGGAGGCGGAGGCACGAATCGCGATGCTTGTTCGCTAGTTGCGCTACAACTATTGGAATTGGTATCGGAATCGGAGTTAAAAGCATCGGGAAACATGCGGGATTTGTACTTGTCTATAAGCCGAGAGTATCCGTGGCTTTTCGAGTTCTTGTATTGCCGCAAGGAGCAGGACAATTGGCAGTCCCTGTCGGTAAGGTGGAATTGGCAGAGGTCGTTCGGTATACGAAGATTCGCGTTCAATGCCAGCAAAGCGTTCTCCAGCGTTCTCGTGTCGCGATTCAACGTCTCCGCGCTATTCAACTGCCACTTGGACATAAATCTCTCTACCTTGTATCTCAAACGAAAGCGATCGATTAGTTGTTCGTCTATGCAAGCGGACGAGGAATCGTCGGAAGATTCTTCTTCTTCTTCTACTTCGAGATCTTCTTCTCCCTCTTCTCTTCGGTTGTTTTTATTCTTATCGGAAGAGCGAGCTTGATGTAGTTGAGACAAGGAAACACCCCTATTGATGTATCGTCGCAGGGCCGCGTGTCTGTGTCTCAACTGAGTTCTGGTTTTAAAGGAAAAATCTTTGGCTATGGCGGACCACGTTGGGCCGAGGGTGGAAAAAAGGTGGAGCAAGTTTACGTCTTCCTCGAGGGTCCATTGATTCCAGTTGTCGTGTTGGTTGATGGTCAAGGTTCGATAGCGGTCGTGAAGCTGAGCACTGGATCTGTTGGGGATCGATACCGCTGATATTTTACGAAAATTTCTACCAAACTTGCTAACGCCGTCCTTGAGAAGGCTGTCTTCGGCTTTGGTGAATCTGCCTTTGGTTAAGTGCGGAGTTATGCTGTACACCCAGCGAAAGTATATTTGCTGTTTCGTTCTACCTTGCATCCAGCTAGCAACCTCGCCCCAAGGAACAAAGTCGCCAATTCGAAATACCTCTACCAACTTCAACAGCCTCTGGTCCTCTTCCCTTTGCCAGCTACGCATCTTCGCCTTGTCCAGCTTCCGTTTCGTGTTGTATCTGACGAAACACTGATACGCGGTACGATTTGTATCCAGCTGTTTCGCGATCCCGTCCCAGTCTTGGAATCGATACCTTTCCGTTACTCTCATCAGCTTCGTATCTTCCGACTTTATCCAGCAGCTTCTGTTGATGTCCGGATGAAGGAAAACGTTCCATATGACCGAACAATCCAGCGCCGAATGCACGTCTTCGAAATGAGCGAACGATATTTGAAGCCAATCGAATTTCTCGCTCTCCATCGAACGAATTGTTTGCACGAACCGCGCTGGCGATATTCTCCTTCTTCCTTTTTTTCCTCTCCCAACTTTCTGCTCGCACCTCGCGCCTTCTACCTTTCCCGTCCCTACGTCTATGTCTACGTTTACGTCTACGTCTACGTTTACGTTTACGAATCTACTCGCTTCCCTTTCTATTGCTTTTAGCAGTGTAGCCCTCTCTTTTTTGGTCCACGAACAAACCTTATACACGTTTCTCAGTTCCAATTCTTTTCGATCTTTTTTCTCTCGCTCATCCCTGTTGCTGAAAGCAGAAAAAAAATGTCTATCTTTAAAATAAGGTATACCAGCGCTACAGATTGGCATCTTTCCGTTCCCAGCTGTATGCTTTGACAAACTTTTCTCCACTGCTGCCAATTTTTGCTCGCACTTTTGCAGAGCCGTCGTTACGTGCTTTCTCAAATCCAACAGATGACAGGCTATTCGTTTATTCGTGTCTATCGCGCTTCTACAAATTTCCACCTTTTCCGTTGCACCTGCTTTTCTTTCCGCCACTGCCGCCGCCACTTCCTTCTTACTCTTCTCGTTCTCCCGTTTCCAAGTTACCTGTTCCTTTCCCTCTTGCTCTTTTTCCCCGTTCCTCATCATCATCCGCGCACAC